>JAJLRB010002142.1:0-20270 GCA_020976825.1 Odocoileus hemionus
TGCATGCAGAGCAATTCCGTGATCCCCATCAAGCATGTAAGGAGCCTCGACTTGCTTGACGGATCTCGAGAGCGTCCCCAGGAACACTGTCACACGTCTAGAGAGGGACCCTGAGGTCACCCCTGCAAGGCGAAGTAGCTCCATGTGCCCCAAATCAACTGGAGATGACGCCCGATTCCCGTGCATTGACTCCAGAGCCATCCCCCGTTCCCCATCAAACACGATCAGTGGCCTGACTTAATTTAGACAACTCCAGAGATTCCCCGAGAACACCGTCCCAAGTCTAGAGGAACACCAAGTTCAGCACAGCAACTAGATGAATGCTCCGTGTACCCCAAATAGTCTCGAGATGAGAGCTGATTCCCTGGCTTAGACACAAGACGTATGCCAACTTTCCACAAGCCCCTCAAGAGGAGGCTTCTCTCAGCAATAGGTGTGAGGGAGGGACCCTAAGTGTGCTGTCTCAAGTGGAATATACACTGAGAAGCCCTGACTCGAAACGAGGCCAGATTTCCTTGCAGTGGCTTGAATACATGCCCGTCTTTCACCTCACAAGGTGAAGGGATGTCTGAATCCCCTGTGGAGTCCCTAGAAAAGCCTGAGGACCCCGCCTCAATTCGACCGAATGCCTCACATACCTTTGATATTTCGGGAGGCACGTGGAGTTCACTGCTTCCAAAAGTGACGATGCCTGGCTCCTCCTGAACATTGAGAGGAGTACCAATACTCCTGTGGCTACTGGAAAGGGACCCTGGGTCTCCCACCTAACCTAGAGAAGCGTCCCTTTTGCCCTGCCAAGCCTCGCAGTGATTCCTGAGGTGTCCCTCGTAACTAGATAGGAGTCCAGACGTCGCTGAACAAACACGCGTTTTGAAGGGCCATCCCCTCCGTAACTCGGGAATATACCCCAGGTACCCGCCACAACTCGAGGAAAACCATGAAACTTCCCCCTGGAAGCGAGATGAAGACCCATTCCCCTGCATTGCATGCAGAGCAATTCCGAGATCCCCATCAAGCATGTAAGGATCCTCGACTTGCTTGACAGATCTCGAGAGAGTCCCCAAGAACACTGTCACACGTCTAGAGGGACCCTGAGGTCACCCCAGCCATGCGAAGGAGCTCCATGTGCCCCAAATCAAATCGAGATGATGCCCGAGTCCCCTACATTGACTACAGAGCCATTACCTGTTTCCCATCAAACACGACCAGTGACCTGACTTCCTTCAGGCAACTCCAGAGATTCCCCGAGAACACCATCCCAAGTCTAGAGGAACACCATGTTCAGCACGGCAACTCGATGAATGCTCCATGTACTCCAAATCGTCTCGAGATGAGAGCTGATTCCCTGGCTTAGACGCAAGACGTATGTCAACTTTCCACAAGCCCCTCAAGAGAAGGCTTCTCTCAGCAATAGGTGTGAGGGAGGGACCCTAAGTGTGCTGTCTCAATTGGAATATACACTGAGAAGCCCTGACTCGAAACCAGGCCGAATTTCCTTGCAGTGGCTGGAATAAAGGCCCGTCGTTCCTCTCATATGGTCAAGGGATGTCTGAATCCCCTGTGGAGTCCCTAGAGAAAGCCCGAGGCCCCGCCTCATTCGCCGGAATGCCTCACATGTCTTTGACATCTCGAGAGGGACGCGGAGTTCACTGCTTCCAAAATGACGATGCCTGACACCTCTTGAACGTTGAGAGGAATCTCAATATTACTGTGGCTAGTTGCAAGGGACCCGGGGTCTCCCGCCTCACGTCGCGAAGCGTCCCTTTTGCCCTGCCAAGCCTCGCAGAGATTCCTGAGGTTTCCCTCGAAACTAGAGAGGAGTCCCGACGTCGCTGAACCATCACGCGTTTTGAAGGGCCATCCCCTCCGTAACTCGAGAATATACCCCAGGTCCCCACCGCAACTCGAGAAAAACCATGAAACTTCCCCCGGGAAGCGAGATGAGGCCCCATTCCCCTGCATTGCATGCAGAGCAATTCCGTGATCCCCATCAAGCATGTAAGGAGCCTCGACTTCCTTGACGGATCTCGAGAGAGTCCCCAGGAACACTGTCACACGTCTAGAGGGACACTGAGGTCACCCCAGCAACGCGAAGGAGCTCCATGTGCCCCAAATCAACTGGAGAGGACGCCCGATTCCCGTGCATTGACTCCAGAGCAATCCCCGTTTCCCATCAAACACGACCAGTGGCCTGACTCTCTTTAGACAACTCCAGAGATTCCCCGAGAACACCGTCCCAAGTCTAGGGGAACACCAAATTCAGCACAACAACTAGATGAATGCTCCATGTACCCCAAATAGTCTCGAGATGAGAGCTGATTCCCTGGCTTAGACGCAAGTCATATGCCAACTTTCCACAAGCCCCTCAAAAGAGGCTTCTCTCAACAATAGGTGTGAGGGAGGGACCCTGAGTGTGCTGCCTCAAGTGGAATATACACTGAGAAACCCTGACTCGAAACGAGGCCGGATTTCTTGCAGTGGCTTGAATACATGCCCATCTTTCATCTCACAAGGTGAAGGGAGGTCTGAATACCCTGTGGAGTCCCTAGAGAAATCCCGAGGTCCCCGCCTCATTTCGATGGAATGCCTCACATGCCTTTGACACCTCGAGAGGCAGGCGGAGTTCACTGCTTCCAAAAGTGACGATGCCTGGATCCTTCTCAACATTGAGAGGAATCCCAATACTCCTGTTGCTACTGGAAAGGGACACTGGGTCTCCCACCTCACCTAGAGAAGCGTCCCTTTTGCCCTGCCAAGCCTCGCAGAGATTCCTGAGGTGTCCCTCGTAACTAGATAGTAGTCCCGACGTCGCTGAACCAACACGCGTTTTGAAGGGCCATCCCCTCCGTAACTCGAGAATATAAACCAGGTCCCCACCACAACTCGAGAAAAACCATGAAACTTCCCCCTGGAAACGAGATGAGGCCCCATTCCCCTGCATTGCATGCAGAGCAATTCCGTGATCCCCATCAAGCATGTAAGGAGCCTCTACATGCTTGACGGATCTCGAGAGAGTCCCCAAGAACAATGTCACACGTCTAGAGGGACCCTAAGGTCAACCCAGCAACGCGAAGGAGCCCCATGTGCCCCAAATCAACTGAAGATGACGCCCGATTCCCCTGCATTGACTCCAGAGCCATCCCCCGTTCCCCATCAAACACGACCAGTGGCCTGACTTCCTTTAGGCAACTCCTGAGATTCCCCGAGAACACCATCCCAAGTCTAGAGAAACACCAAGTTCAGCATAGCAACTCGAGGAATGTTCCATATACCCAAAATCGTCTCGAGATGAGAGCTGATTCCCTGGCTTAGATGCAAGATGTATGCCAACTTTCCACAAGCCCATCAATGGAGGCTTCTCTCAGCAATAGGTGTGATGAAGGGACCCTGAGTGGCTGCCTCACGTGGAATATACCCTGAGAAGCCCTGACACGAAACCAGGCCGTATTTCCTTACAGTGGCTTGAATACAGAACCGTCTTTCATCTCACAACGTGAAGGGATGTCTGAATCCTCTGTGGAGTTCCTAAAGAAAGCCCGAAGTCCCTGCTTCCTTTCGATGGAATGCCTCACATGCATTTGACACCTCGAGAGGCACGCAGAGTTCACTTCTTTCAAAATTGACGTTTCCTGGCTCCTCCTGAAAATTGAGAGGAATCCCAATACTCCTGATGCTACTGGAACGGGACCCTGGGTCTCCCGGCTTAACTCGAGAAGCGTCCTTTTGCCCTGCCAAGCCTCGCAGAGATTCCTGAGATGTCCTCGTAACTAGACAGGAGTCCCGACGTTCCTGACCAAACACACATTTTGAAGGGCCATCCCCTCCGTAACTCGAGCATATACCCCAGGTAACCACCACAACTCGAGAAAAACCATGAAACTTCCCCCTGGAAGCGAGATGAGGCCCCATTCCCCTGCATTGCATGCAGAGCAATTCCGTGATCCCCATCAAGCATGTAAGGAGCCTCGACTTGCTTGACGGATCTCGAGAGCGTCCCCAGGAACACTGTCACACGTCTAGAGGGACCTTGAGGTCACCCCTGCAAAGCGAAAGAGCTCCATATGCCCCAAATCAACTGCAGATGACGCCCGATTCCCGTGCATTGACTCCAGAGCCAGCCCCCGTTCCCCATCGAACACGATCAGTGGCCTGACTTACTTTAGACAACTCCAGAGATTCCCCGAGAACACCGTCCCAAGTCTAGAGGAACACCAAGTTCAGCACAGCAACTAGATGAATGCTCCGTGTACCCCAAATAGTCTCGAGATGAGAGCTGATTCCCTGGCTTAAACACAAGACGTATGCCAACTTTCCACAAGCCCCTCAAGAGGAGGCTTGTCTCAGCAATAGGTGTGAGGGAGGGACACTGAGTGTGTTGCCACAAGTGGAATATACACTGAGAAGCCCTGACTCGAAACGAGGTTGGATTTCCTTGCAGTGGCTTGAATACAGGCCCGTCTTTCATCTCACAAAGTGAAGGGATGTCTGAATCCCCTGTGGGGCATCCCTACAAAGACCGAGGACCCCGCCTCATTTAGATGGAATGCCTCACATGCCTTTGATACCTCGAGAGGCACACGGAGTTCAATGCTTCCAAAAGAGACGATGCCTGACTCCTCCTGAACATTGAGAGGAATCCCAATACGCCTGTTGCTACTGGAAAGTGACACTGGGTCTCCCGCCTCCCCTCGAGAAGCATCCCTTTTGCCCTGCCAAGCCTCGCAGAGATTCCTGAGGTGTCCCTCGTAACTAGACAGGAGTCCCGACGTCACTGAACAAACACGCGTTTTGAAGGGCCATCCCCGCCGTAACTCGAGAATATACCCCAGGTCCCCGCCGCAACTCGAGAAAAACCATGAAACTTCCCCCTGTGAGGGAGATGAGGACCCATTCCCCTGCATTGCATGCAGAGAAATTCCGTGATCCACATCAAGCATGTAAGGAGCCTCGACTTGCTTGACGGATCTCGAGAGAGTCCCCAAGAACACTGGCACACGTCTAGAGGACCCTGAGTTCACCCCTGCAGCGCGAAGGAGCTCCCTGTGCCCCAAATCAACTCGAGATGACGCCCGATTCCCCTGCATTGACTCCAGAGGCATCACCCGTTCCCCATCAAACACGACCAGTGGCCTGACTTCATTTAGGCAACTCCTGAGTTTCCCCGAGAACACGGTCCCAAGTTTAGAGGAACACCAAGTTCAGCACAGCAAATCGAGTTATGCTCCGTGTACCCGAAATCGTCTCGAGATGAGAGCTCATTCCCTGGCTTAGATGCAAGTCATATGCCAACTTTCCACAAGTCCCTCAAAAGAGGCTTCTCTCAGCAATAGGTGTGAGGGAGGGACCCTGAGTGTGCTGCCTCAAGGGGAATATACACTGAGAAGCCCTGACTCGAAACGAGGCCGGATTTACTTGCAGTGGCTTGAATACAGGCCTGTCTTTCATCTCACAAGGTGAAGGGATGTCTGAATACTCTGTGGAGTCCCTAGAGAAAGCCCGAGTTCCCCGCCTCATTTCGACGGCATGCCTCACATGCCTTTGACACCTCGAGAGGCACGCGGAGTTCACTGCTTTCAAAAGTGACGGTGCCTGGCTCCTCCTTAACATTGACAGGAATCCCAATACTCCTGTGGCTGCTGAAAAGGGACCCGGGGTCTCCGACTTCACCTAGAGAAGCGTCCCTTTTGCCCTGCCAAGCCTCGCAGAGATTCCTGAGGTGTCCCTCATAACTAAATAGGAGTCCGGACGTCGCTGAACAAACACGTGTTTTGAAGGGCCATCCCCTCCGTAACTCGAGAATATAACCCATGTCCCCGCCACAACTCGAGAAAAACCATGAAACTTCCCCCTGGAAGCGAGATGAGGCCCCATTCCCCTGCATTGCATGCAGAGCAATTCCGTGATCCCCATCAAGCATGTAAGGAGCCTCGACTTGATTGACGGACCTCGAGAGAGTCCCCAAGAACAATGTCACACGTCTAGAGGGACCCTGAGGTTACCCCAGCAGCGCAAAGGATCTCCTATGCCCCAAATCAATTCGAGATGACGCCCGATTCCCCTGCATTGACTCCAGAGACATCCCCCGTTCCCCATCAAACACGACTAGTGGCCTGACTTCATTTAGGCAACTACTGAGATTCCCCGAGAATACCGTCGCAAGTCTAGAGGAACAGCAAGTTTAGCACAGCAACTCGAGATATGCCCCGTGTACCCCAAATGGTCTCGAGATGAGAGCTGATTCCCTGGCTTCGACGCAAGACATATGCCAACTTTCCACAAGCCCCTCAATAGGAGGCTTCTCTCAGCAATAGGTGTGAGGGAGGGACCCTGAGTGTGCTGCCTATAGTGGAATATACACTTAGAAGCCCTGACTCGAAACCAGGCCGGATTTCCTTGCAGTGGCTTGAATACAGGCCCGTCTTTCATCTCACAAGGTGAAGGGATATCTGAATCCCCTGTGGAATCCCTAGAGAATTCCCGAGTTCCCCGACTCATTTCGACGGAATGCCTCACATGCCTTTGAGACCTCGAGAGGCACGCGGAGTTCACTGCTTCCAAAAGTGACGATACCTGACTCCTCCTGAACATTGAGATGGATCCCAATACTCCTGTTGCTACTGGAAAGGGACCCTGGGTCTCCCGCTTCACCTCAAGAAGCGTCCCTTTTGCCCTGCCAATCCTCGCAGAGATTCCTGAGGTGTCCCTCCAAACTAGAGAATAGTCCTGACGTCTCTGAACAAACACGCGTTTTGAAGGGCCACCCCGCCATAACTCGAGAATATTCCCCAGGTCCCCGCCCCAACTCGAGAAAAACCATGAAACTTCCCCCTGGAAGCGAGATGAGGCCCATTCCCCTGCATTGCATGCAGAGCAATTCCGTGATCCCCATCAAGCATGTAAGGAGCCTCGACTTCTTTGATGGATCTCGAGAGAGTCCTTAAGAACACTTTCACACGTCTAGAGGGATACTTTGGACATGCTAGCAACGCGAAGGAGCTCCATGTGCCCCAAATCAACTCGAGATGACGCCCGATTCCACTGCATTGAATCCAGAGCCATCCCCCATTCCCCATCAAATACGTCCACTGGCCTGACTTCCTTTAGGCAACTTCAGAGATTCCCCGAGAACACCATCCGAAGTCTAGAGGAACAGCAAGTTCAGCACAGCAACTCGATGAATGCTCCGTGTACCCAAAATAGCCTCGAGATGAGAGCTGATTCCCTGGCTTCGAGGCAAGACGTATGCCAACTTTCCACAAGCCCCTCAATGGAGGCTTCTCTCAGCAATAGGTGTGACGGAGGGACCCTGGTTGCTGCCTCAAGTGGTATATACCCTGAGAAGCCCTGACTCGAAACCAGGCCGCATTTCCTTACAGTGGCTTGAATACAGGCCCGTCTTTCATCTCACAACGTGAAGGGAT
This sequence comes from Odocoileus hemionus, assembly GCA_020976825.1. NCBI lineage: Eukaryota > Metazoa > Chordata > Mammalia > Artiodactyla > Cervidae > Odocoileus > Odocoileus hemionus. Next base: position 7,422 of record JAJLRB010002142.1, read on the forward strand.
GTCTGATTCCCCTGTGGAGTTCCTAAGGAAAGCCTGAGGTCCCCGTCTCATTTCGACGGAATTCCTCACATGCCTTTAACACCTCGAGAGTCACGCAGAGTTCACTGCTTTCAAAAGTGACGTTTCCTGGCTTCTCCTGAAAATTGAGAGGAATCCCAATACTCCTGATGCTACTGGAACGGGAACATGGGTCCCCCGCCTCAACTAGAGAAGCGTACTTTTGCCCTGCCAAGCCTCGCAGAGATTCCTGAGATGTCCCTCGTAACTAGACAGGAGTCACGACGTCCCTGACCAAACACGCGTTTTGAAGGGCCATCCCCTCCGTAACTCGAGCATATAACCCCGGTCCCCGCCACAACTCGAGAAAAACCATGAAACTTCCCCCTGGAAGTGAGATGAGGCCACATTCCCCTGCATTGCATGCAGAGCAATTCCGTGATCCCCATCAAGCATGTAAGGAGCCTCGACTTGCTTGACGGATCTCGAGAGCGTCCCCAGGAACACTGTCACACGTCTGGAGGGACCCTGAGGTCACCCCTGCAAGGTGAAGTAGCTCCATGTGCCCCAAATCAACTGGAGATGACGCCCGATTCCCGTGCATTGACTCCAGAGACATCCCCCGTTCCCCATCAAACACGATCAGTGGCCTGACTTAATTTAGACAAATCCAGAGATTCCCCGAGAACACCGTCCCAAGTCTAGAGGAACACCAAGATCAGCACAGCAACTAGATGAATGCTCCGTGCACCCCAAATAGTCTCGAGATGAGAGCTGATTCCCTGGCTTAGACACAAGACGTATACCAACTTTCCACAAGCCCCTCAAGAGAAGGCTTCTCTCAGCAATAGGTGTGAGGGAGGGACCCTAAGTGTGCTGTCTCAATTGGAATATACACTGAGAAGCCCTGACTCGAAACGAGGCCAGATTTCCTTGCAGTGGCTTGAATACATGCCCGTCTTTCACCTCACAAGGTGAAGGGATGTCTGAATCCCCTGTGGAGTCCCTAGAAAAGCACGAGGACCCCGCCTCAATTCGACCGAATGCCTCACATACCTTTGATATTTCGAGAGGCACGTGGAGTTCACTGCTTCCAAAAGTGACGATGCCTGGCTCCTCCTGAACATTGAGAGGAGTACCAATACTCCTGTGGCTACTGGAAAGGGACCCTGGGTCTCCCACCTAACCTAGAGAAGCGTCCCTTTTGCCCTGCCAAGCCTCGCAGTGATTCCTGAGGTGTCCCTCGTAACTAGATAGGAGTCCAGACGTCGCTGAACAAACACGCGTTTTGAAGGGCCATCCCCTCCGTAACTCGGGAATATACCCCAGGTACCCGCCACAACTCGAGAAAAACCATGAAACTTCCCCCTGGAAGCGAGATGAAGACCCATTCCCCTGCATTGCATGCAGAGCAATTCCGAGATCCCCATCAAGCATGTAAGGATCCTCGACTTGCTTGACAGATCTCGAGAGAGTCCCCAAGAACACTGTCACACGTCTAGAGGGACCCTGAGGTCACCCCAGCCATGCGAAGGAGCTCCATGTGCCCCAAATCAAATCGAGATGATGCCGAGAGTCCCCTACATTGACTACAGAGCCATTACCTGTTTCCCATCAAACACGACCAGTGACCTGACTTCCTTCAGGCAACTCCAGAGATTCCCCGAGAACACCATCCCAAGTCTAGAGGAACACCATGTTCAGCACGGCAACTCGATGAATGCTCCATGTACTCCAAATCGTCTCGAGATGAGAGCTGATTCCCTGGCTTAGACGCAAGACGTATGTCAACTTTCCACAAGCCCCTCAAGAGAAGGCTTCTCTCAGCAATAGGTGTGAGGGAGGGACCCTAAGTGTGCTGTCTCAATTGGAATATACACTGAGAAGCCCTGACTCGAAACCAGGCCGAATTTCCTTGCAGTGGCTGGAATAAAGGCCCGTCGTTCCTCTCATATGGTCAAGGGATGTCTGAATCCCCTGTGGAGTCCCTAGAGAAAGCCCGAGGCCCCGCCTCATTCGCCGGAATGCCTCACATGTCTTTGACATCTCGAGAGGGACGCGGAGTTCACTGCTTCCAAAAAATGACGATGCCTGACACCTCTTGAACGTTGAGAGGAATCTCAATATTACTGTGGCTAGTTGCAAGGGACCCGGGGTCTCCCGCCTCACGTCGCGAAGCGTCCCTTTTGCCCTGCCAAGCCTCGCAGAGATTCCTGAGGTTTCCCTCGAAACTAGAGAGGAGTCCCGACGTCGCTGAACCATCACGCGTTTTGAAGGGCCATCCCCTCCGTAACTCGAGAATATACCCCAGGTCCCCACCGCAACTCGAGAAAAACCATGAAACTTCCCCCGGGAAGCGAGATGAGGCCCCATTCCCCTGCATTGCATGCAGAGCAATTCCGTGATCCCCATCAAGCATGTAAGGAGCCTCGACTTCCTTGACGGATCTCGAGAGAGTCCCCAGGAACACTGTCACACGTCTAGAGGGACACTGAGGTCACCCCAGCAACGCGAAGGAGCTCCATGTGCCCCAAATCAACTGGAGAGGACGCCCGATTCCCGTGCATTGACTCCAGAGCAATCCCCGTTTCCCATCAAACACGACCAGTGGCCTGACTCTCTTTAGACAACTCCAGAGATTCCCCGAGAACACCGTCCCAAGTCTAGGGGAACACCAAATTCAGCACAACAACTAGATGAATGCTCCATGTACCCCAAATAGTCTCGAGATGAGAGCTGATTCCCTGGCTTAGACGCAAGTCATATGCCAACTTTCCACAAGCCCCTCAAAAGAGGCTTCTCTCAACAATAGGTGTGAGGGAGGGACCCTGAGTGTGCTGCCTCAAGTGGAATATACACTGAGAAACCCTGACTCGAAACGAGGCCGGATTTCTTGCAGTGGCTTGAATACATGCCCATCTTTCATCTCACAAGGTGAAGGGAGGTCTGAATACCCTGTGGAGTCCCTAGAGAAATCCCGAGGTCCCCGCCTCATTTCGATGGAATGCCTCACATGCCTTTGACACCTCGAGAGGCAGGCGGAGTTCACTGCTTCCAAAAGTGACGATGCCTGGATCCTTCTCAACATTGAGAGGAATCCCAATACTCCTGTTGCTACTGGAAAGGGACACTGGGTCTCCCACCTCACCTAGAGAAGCGTCCCTTTTGCCCTGCCAAGCCTCGCAGAGATTCCTGAGGTGTCCCTCGTAACTAGATAGTAGTCCCGACGTCGCTGAACCAACACGCGTTTTGAAGGGCCATCCCCTCCGTAACTCGAGAATATAAACCAGGTCCCCACCACAACTCGAGAAAAACCATGAAACTTCCCCCTGGAAACGAGATGAGGCCCCATTCCCCTGCATTGCATGCAGAGCAATTCCGTGATCCCCATCAAGCATGTAAGGAGCCTCGATGCTTGACGGATCTCGAGAGAGTCCCCAAGAACAATGTCACACGTCTAGAGGGACCCTAAGGTCAACCCAGCAACGCGAAGGAGCCCCATGTGCCCCAAATCAACTGAAGATGACGCCCGATTCCCCTGCATTGACTCCAGAGCCATCCCCCGTTCCCCATCAAACACGACCAGTGGCCTGACTTCCTTTAGGCAACTCCTGAGATTCCCCGAGAACACCATCCCAAGTCTAGAGAAACACCAAGTTCAGCATAGCAACTCGAGGAATGTTCCATATACCCCAAATCGTCTCGAGATGAGAGCTGATTCCCTGGCTTAGATGCAAGATGTATGCCAACTTTCCACAAGCCCATCAATGGAGGCTTCTCTCAGCAATAGGTGTGATGGAGGGACCCTGAGTGTGCTGCCACAAGTGGAATATACACTGAGAAGCCCTGACTCGAAACCAGGCCGTATTTCCTTACAGTGGCTTGAATACAGAACCGTCTTTCATCTCACAACGTGAAGGGATGTCTGAATCCCCTGTGGAGTCCCTAAAGAAAGCCCGAGTCCCTGCTTCATTTCGATGGAATGCCTCACATGCATTTGACACCTCGAGAGGCACGCAGAGTTCACTTCTTTCAAAATTGACGTTTCCTGGCTCCTCCTGAAAATTGAGAGGAATCCCAATACTCCTGTTGCTACTGGAAAGGGACCCTGGGTCTCCCGCCTCCCCTCGAGAAGCGTCCCTTTTGCCCTGCCAAGCCTCGCAGAGATTCCTGAGGTGTCCCTCGTAACTAGACAGGAGTCCCGACGTCCTGAACAAACACACATTTTGAAGGGCCATCCCCTCCGTAACTCGAGCATATACCCCAGGTCCCCACCACAACTCGAGAAAAACCATGAAACTTCCCCCTGGAAGCGAGATGAGGCCCCATTCCCCTGCATTGCATGCAGAGCAATTCCGTGATCCCCATCAAGCATGTAAGGAGCCTCGACTTGCTTGACGGATCTCGAGAGCGTCCCCAAGAACACTGTCACACGTCTAGAGGGACCTTGAGGTCACCCCTGCAAAGCGAAAGAGCTCCATGTGCCCCAAATCAACTGAGATGACGCCCGATTCCCGTGCATTGACTCCAGAGCCATCCCCCGTTCCCCATCAAACACGACCAGTGGCCTGACTTACTTTAGACAACTCCAGAGATTCCCCGAGAACACCGTCCCAAGTCTAGAGAAACACCAAGTTCAGCACAGCAACTAGATGAATGCTCCGTGTACCCCAAATAGTCTCGAGATGAGAGCTGATTCCCTGGCTTAAACACAAGACGTATGCCAACTTTCCACAAGCCCCTCAAGAGGAGGCTTGTCTCAGCAATAGGTGTGAGGGAGGGACCCTGAGTGTGCTGCCTCAAGTGGAATATACACTGAGAAGCCCTGACTCGAAACGAGGTTGGATTTCCTTGCAGTGGCTTGAATACAGGCCCGTCTTTCATCTCACAAAGTGAAGGGATGTCTGAATCCCCTGTGGAGTCCCTACAAAGCCCGAGGACCCCGCCTCATTTCGATGGAATGCCTCACATGCCTTTGACACCTCGAGAGGCACACACGGAGTTCACTGCTTCCAAAAGTGACGATGCCTGACTCCTCCTGAACATTGAGAGGAATCCCAATACTCCTGTTGCTACTGGAAAGTGACCTGGGTCTCCCGCCTCCCTCGAGAAGCATCCCTTTTGCCCTGCCAAGCCTCGCAGAGATTCCTGAGGTGTCCCTCGTAACTAGACAGGAGTCCCGACGTCACTGAACAAACACGCGTTTTGAAGGGCCATCCCCTCCGTAACTCGAGAATATACCCCAGGTCCCCGCCGCAACTCGAGAAAAACCATGAAACTTCCCCCTGGAAGGGAGATGAGGCCCCCCATTCCCCTGCATTGCATGCAGAGCAATTCCGTGATCCCCATCAAGCATGTAAGGAGCCTCGACTTGCTTGACGGATCTCGAGAGAGTCCCCAAGAACACTGTCACACGTCTAGAGGGACCCTGAGTTCACCCCTGCAGCGCGAAGGAGAGCTCCCTGTGCCCCAAATCAACTCGAGATGACGCCCGATTTCCCCTGCATTGACTCCAGAGGCATCCCCCGTTCCCCATCAAACACGACCAGTGGCCTGACTTCATTTAGGCAACTCCTGAGATTCCCCGAGAACACCGTCCCAAGTCTAGAGGAACACCAAGTTCAGCACAGCAAATCGAGTTATGCTCCGTGTACCCCAAATCGTCTCGAGATGAGAGCTGATTCCCTGGCTTAGATGCAAGTCATATGCCAACTTTCCACAAGCCCCTCAAAAGAGGCTTCTCTCAGCAATAGGTGTGAGGGAGGGACCCTGAGTGTGCTGCCTCAAGTGGAATATACACTGAGAAGCCCTGACTCGAAACGAGGCCGGATTTCCTTGCAGTGGCTTGAATACAGGCCTGTCTTTCATCTCACAAGGTGAAGGGATGTCTGAATCCCCTGTGGAGTCCCTAGAGAAAGCCCGAGTTCCCCGCCTCATTTCGACGGAATGCCTCACATGCCTTTGACACCTCGAGAGGCACGCGGAGTTCACTGCTTTCAAAAGTGACGATGCCTGGCTCCTCCTTAACATTGAGAGAATCCCAATACTCCTGTGGCTGCTGAAAAGGGACCGGGGGTCCCCGACTTCACCTAGAGAAGCGTCCCTTTTGCCCTGCCAAGCCTCGCAGAGATTCCTGAGGTGTCCCTCTCATAACTAATAGGAGTCCCGACGTCGCTGAACAAACACGCGTTTTGAAGGGCCATCCCCTCCGTAACTCGAGAATATACCCCATGTCCCCGCCACAACTCGAGAAAAACCATGAAACTTCCCCCTGGAAGCGAGATGAGGCCCCATTCCCCTGCATTGCATGCAGAGCAATTCCGTGATCCCCATCAAGCATGTAAGGAGCCTCGACTTGCTTGACGGATCTCGAGAGAGTCCCCAAGAACAATGTCACACGTCTAGAGGGACCCTGAGGTTACCCCCAGCAGCGCAAAGGATCTCCTATGCCCCAAATCAATTCGAGATGACGCCCGATTCCCCTGCATTGACTCCAGAGACATCCCCCGTTCCCCATCAAACACGACCAGTGGCCTGACTTCATTTAGGCAACTACTGAGATTCCCCGAGAACACCACCGTCCAAGTCTAGAGGAACAGCAAGTTCAGCACAGCAACTCGATATGCCCGTGTACCCCAAATGGTCTCGAGATGAGAGCTGATTCCCTGGCTTAGACGCAAGACATATGCCAACTTTCCACAAGCCCCTCAATAGGAGGCTTCTCTCAGCAATAGGTGTGAGGGAGGGACCCTGAGTGTGCTGCCTCAAGTGGAATATACACTGAGAAGCCCTGACTCGAAACCAGGCCGGATTTCCTTGCAGTGGCTTGAATACAGGCCCGTCTTTCATCTCACAAGGTGAAGGGATGTCTGAATCCCCTGTGGAGTCCCTAGAGAATTCCCGAGTTCCCCGCCTCATTTCGACGGAATGCCTCACATGCCTTTGACACCTCGAGAGGCACGCGGAGTTCACTGCTTCCAAAAGTGACGATGCCTGACTCCTCCTGAACATTGAGAGGAATCCCAATACTCCTGTTGCTACTGGAAAGGGACCCTGGGTCTCCCGCTCACCTAGAGAAGCGTCCCTTTTGCCCTGCCAAGCCTCGCAGAGATTCCTGAGGTGTCCCTCGTAACTAGATAGGAGTCCCGACGTCGCTGAACAAACACGCGTTTTGAAGGGCCATCCCCTCCGTAACTCGAGAATATAACCCCAGGTCCCCGCCACAACTCGAGAAAAACCATGAAACTTCCCCCTGGAAGCGAGATGGCCCCATTCCCCTGCATTGCATGCAGAGCAATTCCGTGATCCCCATCAAGCATGTAAGGAGCCTCGACTTGCTTTGACGGATCTCGAGAGAGTCCCCAAGAACACTGTCACACGTCTAGAGGGACCCTGAGGTCACCCCAGCAACGCGAAGGAGCTCCATGTGCCCCAAATCAACTCGAGATGACGCCCGATTCCCTGCATTGACTCCAGAGCCATCCCCCGTTCCCCATCAAACACGACCAGTGGCCTGACTTCCTTTAGGCAACTCCAGAGATTCCCCGAGAACACCGTCCCAAGTCTAGAGGAACAGCAAGTTCAGCACAGCAACTCGATGAATGCTCCGTGTACCCCAAATAGTCTCGAGATGAGAGCTGATTCCCTGGCTTCGAGGCAAGACGTATGCCAACTTTCCACAAGCCCCTCAATGGAGGCTTCTCTCAGCAATAGGTGTGAGGGAGGGACCCTGAGTGGCTGCCTCAAGTGGAATATACACTGAGAAGCCCTGACTCGAAACCAGGCCGGATTTCCTTACAGTGGCTTGAATACAGGCCCGTCTTTCATCTCACAACGTGAAGGGATGTCTGATCCCCTGTGGAGTCCCTAAGAGAAAGCCCGAGGTCCCCGTCTCATTTCGACGGAATGCCTCACATGCCTTTGACACCTCGAGAGGCACGCAGAGTTCACTGCTTTCAAAAGTGACGTTTCCTGCTCCTCCTGAAAATTGAGAGGAATCCCAATACTCCTGATGCTACTGGAAAGGGACCCTGGGTCTCCCGCCTCACCTAGAGAAGCGTCCCTTTTGCCCTGCCAAGCCTCGCAGAGATTCCTGAGGTGTCCCTCGTAACTAGACAGGAGTCCCGACGTCCCTGACCAAACACGCGTTTTGAAGGGCCATCCCCTCCGTAACTCGAGCATATAACCCCAGGTCCCCGCCACAACTCGAGAAAAACCATGAAACTTCCCCCTGGAAGCGAGATGAGGCCCCATTCCCCTGCATTGCATGCAGAGCAATTCCGTGATCCCCATCAAGCATGTAAGGAGCCTCGACTTGCTTGACGGATCTCGAGAGCGTCCCCAAGAACACTGTCACACGTCTAGAGGGACCCTGAGGTCACCCCTGCAACGCGAAGGAGCTCCATGTGCCCCAAATCAACTCGAGATGACGCCCGATTCCCGTGCATTGACTCCAGAGCCATCCCCCGTTCCCCATCAAACACGATCAGTGGCCTGACTTAATTTAGGCAACTCCAGAGATTCCCGAGAACACCGTCCCAAGTCTAGAGGAACACCAAGTTCAGCACAGCAACTAGATGAATGCTCCGTGTACCCCAAATAGTCTCGAGATGAGAGCTGATTCCCTGGCTTAGATGCAAGACGTATGCCAACTTTCCACAAGCCCCTCAAGAGGAGGCTTCTCTCAGCAATAGGTGTGAGGGAGGGACCCTGAGTGTGCTGCCTCAAGTGGAATATACACTGAGAAGCCCTGACTCGAAACGAGGCCGGATTTCCTTGCAGTGGCTTGAATACAGGCCCGTCTTTCATCTCACAAGGTGAAGGGATGTCTGAATCCCCTGTGGAGTCCCTAGAGAAAGCCCGAGGTCCCCGCCTCATTTCGACGGAATGCCTCACATGCCTTTGACACTCTCGAGGCACGCGGAGTTCACTGCTTCCAAAAGTGACGATGCCTGGCTCCTCCTGAACATTGAGAGGAATCCCAATACTCCTGTGCTACTGGAAAGGGACCCTGGGTCTCCCACCTAACCTAGAGAAGCGTCCCTTTTGCCCTGCCAAGCCTCGCAGAGATTCCTGAGGTGTCCCTCGTAACTAGATAGGAGTCCCGACGTCGCTGAACAAACACGCGTTTTGAAGGGCCATCCCCTCCGTAACTCGAGAATATACCCCAGGTCCCCGCCACAACTCGAGAAAAACCATGAAACTTCCCCCTGGAAGCGAGATGAGGCCCCATTCCCCTGCATTGCATGCAGAGCAATTCCGTGATCCCCATCAAGCATGTAAGGAGCCTCGACTTGCTTGACGGATCTCGAGAGAGTCCCCAAGAACACTGTCACACGTCTAGAGGGACCCTGAGGTCACCCCCAGCCATGCGAAGGAGCTCCATGTGCCCCAAATCAACTCGAGATGACGCCCGATTCCCCTGCATTGACTCCAGCCATCCCCCGTTCCCCATCAAACACGACCAGTGGCCTGACTTCCTTTAGGCAACTCCAGAGATTCCCCGAGAACACCGTCCCAAGTCTAGAGGAACACCAAGTTCAGCACAGCAACTCGATGAATGCTCCGTGTACCCCAAATCGTCTCGAGATGAGAGCTGATTCCCTGGCTTAGACGCAAGACGTATGCCAACTTTCCACAAGCCCCTCAAGAGAAGGCTTCTCTCAGCAATAGGTGTGAGGGAGGGACCCTAAGTGTGCTGCCTCAAGTGGAATATACACTGAGAAGCCCTGACTCGAAACCAGGCCGGATTTCCTTGCAGTGGCTTGAATACAGGCCCGTCTTTCATCTCACAAGGTGAAGGGATGTCTGAATCCCCTGTGGAGTCCCTAGAGAAAGCCCGAGGTCCCCCGCCTCATTTCGACGGAATGCCTCACATGCCTTTGACACCTCGAGAGGCACGCGGAGTTCACTGCTTCCAAAAGTGACGATGCCTGACTCCTCCTGAACATTGAGAGGAATCCCAATACTCCTGTGGCTACTGGAAAGGGACCCTGGGTCTCCCGCCTCACCTCGAGAAGCGTCCCTTTTGCCCTGCCAAGCCTCGCAGAGATTCCTGAGGGTGTCCCTCGTAACTAGATAGGAGTCCCGACGTCGCTGAACAAACACGCGTTTTGAAGGGCCATCCCCTCCGTAACTCGAGAATATACCCCAGGTCCCCGCCACAACTCGAGAAAAACCATGAAACTTCCCCCTGGAAGCGAGATGAGGCCCCATTCCCCTGCATTGCATGCAGAGCAATTCCGTGATCCCCATCAAGCATGTAAGGAGCCTCGACTTGCTTGACGGATCTCGAGAGAGTCCCCAAGAACACTGTCACACGTCTAGAGGGACCCTGAGGTCACCCCAGCAACGCGAAGGAGCTCCATGTGCCCCAAATCAACTCGAGATGACGCCCGATTCCCCTGCATTGACTCCAGAGCCATCCCCCGTTTCCCCATCAAACACGACCAGTGGCCTGACTTCTTTAGGCAACTCCAGAGATTCCCCGAGAACACCGTCCCAAGTCTAGAGGAACACCAAGTTCAGCACAGCAACTCGATGAATGCTCCATGTACCCCAAATCGTCTCGAGATGAGAGCTGATTCCCTGGCTTAGACGCAAGACATATGCCAACTTTCCACAAGCCCCTCAAAGGAGGCTTCTCTCAGCAATAGGTGTGAGGGAGGGACCCTGAGTGTGCTGCCTCAAGTGGAATATACACTGAGAAGCCCTGACTCGAAACCAGGCCGGATTTCCTTGCAGTGGCTTGAATACAGGCCCGTCTTTCATCTCACAAGGTGAAGGGATGTCTGAATCCCCTGTGGAGTCCCTAGAGAAATCCCGAGGTCCCCGCCTCATTTCGACGGAATGCCTCACATGCCTTTGACACCTCGAGAGGCACGCGGAGTTCACTGCTTCCAAAAGTGACGATGCCTGACTCCTCCTGAACATTGAGAGGAATCCCAATACTCCTGTTGCTACTGGAAAGGGACCCTGGGTCTCCCACCTCACCTAGAGAAGCGTCCCTTTTGCCCTGCCAAGCCTCGCAGAGATTCCTGAGGTGTCCCTCGTAACTAGATAGGAGTCCCGACGTCGCTGAACAAACACGCGTTTTGAAGGGCCATCCCCTCCGTAACTCGAGAAATATACCCCAGGTCCCCACCACAACTCGAGAAAAACCATGAAACTTCCCCCTGGAAGCGAGATGAGGCCCCATTCCCCTGCATTGCATGCAGAGCAATTCCGTGATCCCCATCAAGCATGTAAGGAGCCTCGACTTGCTTGACGGATCTCGAGAGAGTCCCCAAGAACACTGTCACACGTCTAGAGGGACCCTGAGGTCACCCCAGCAACGCGAAGGAGCCCCATGTGCCCCAAATCAACTCGAGATGACGCCCGATTCCCTGCATTGACTCCAGAGCCATCCCCCGTTCCCCATCAAACACGACCAGTGGCCTGACTTCCTTTAGGCAACTCCAGAGATTCCCCGAGAACACCATCCCAAGTCTAGAGGAACACCAAGTTCAGCACAGCAACTCGATGAATGCTCCGTGTACCCCAAATAGTCTCGAGATGAGAGCTGATTCCCTGGCTTAGATGCAAGACGTATGCCAACTTTCCACAAGCCCCTCAATGGAGGCTTCTCTCAGCAATAGGTGTGAGGGAGGGACCCTGAGTGTGCTGCCTCAAGTGGAATATACACTGAGAAGCCCTGACTCGAAACCAGGCCGGATTTCCTTGCAGTGGCTTGAATACAGGCCCGTCTTTCATCTCACAACGTGAAGGGATGTCTGAATCCCCTGTGGAGTCCCTAAAGAAAGCCCGAGGTCCCCGCCTCATTTCGATGGAATGCCTCACATGCCTTTGACACCTCGAGAGGCACGCGGAGTTCACTGCTTTCAAAAGTGACGTTTGCCTGGCTCCTCCTGAACATTGAGAGGAATCCCAATACTCCTGATGCTACTGGAAAGGGACCCTGGGTCTCCCGCTCACCTCGAGAAGCGTCCCTTTTGCCCTGCCAAGCCTCGCAGAGATTCCTGAGTGTCCCTCGTAACTAGACAGGAGTCCCGACGTCCTGACCAAACACACGCGTTTTGAAGGGCCATCCCCTCCGTAACTCGAGAATATACCCCAGGTCCCCGCCACAACTCGAGAAAAACCATGAAACTTCCCCCTGGAAGCGAGATGAGGCCCCATTCCCCTGCATTGCATGCAGAGCAATTCCGTGATCCCCATCAAGCATGTAAGGAGCCTCGACTTGCTTGACGGATCTCGAGAGAGTCCCCAAGAACACTGTCACACGTCTAGAGGGACCCTGAGGTCACCCCTGCAACGCGAAAGAGCTCCATGTGCCCCAAATCAACTCGAGATGACGCCCGATTCCCTGCATTGACTCCAGAGCCATCCCCCGTTCCCCATCAAACACGATCAGTGGCCTGACTTACTTTAGACAACTCCAGAGATTCCCCGAGAACACCGTCCCAAGTCTAGAGGAACACCAAGTTCAGCACAGCAACTAGATGAATGCTCCGTGTACCCCAAATAGTCTCGAGATGAGAGCTGATTCCCTGGCTTAGACACAAGACGTATGCCAACTTTCCACAAGCCCCTCTCAAGAGGAGGCTTCTCTCAGCAATAGGTGTGAGGGAGGGACCCTGAGTGTGCTGCCTCAAGTGGAATATACACTGAGAAGCCCTGACTCGAAACGAGGGGATTTCCTTGCAGTGGCTTGAATACAGGCCCGTCTTTCATCTCACAAAGTGAAGGGATGTCTGAATCCCCTGTGGAGTCCCTAGAAAGCCCGAGGTCCCCGCCTCATTTCGATGGAATGCCTCACATGCCTTTGATACCTCGAGAGGCACGCGGAGTTCA
>JAJLRB010002143.1:0-10000 GCA_020976825.1 Odocoileus hemionus
GTTGCTGCCTCAAGTGGTATATACCCTGAGAAGCCCTGACTCGAAACCAGGCCGCATTTCCTTACAGTGGCTTGAATACAGGCCCGTCTTTCATCTCACAACGTGAAGGGATGTCTGATTCCCCTGTGGAGTTCCTAAGGAAAGCCTGAGGTCCCCGTCTCATTTCGACGGAATTCCTCACATGCCTTTAACACCTCGAGAGTCACGCAGAGTTCACTGCTTTCAAAAGTGACGTTTCCTGGCTTCTCCTGAAAATTGAGAGGAATCCCAATACTCCTGATGCTACTGGAACGGGAACATGGGTCTCCCGCCTCACCTAGAGAAGCGTACTTTTGCCCTGCCAAGCCTCGCAGAGATTCCTGAGATGTCCCTCGTAACTAGACAGGAGTCCCGACGTCCCTGACCAAACACGCGTTTTGAAGGGCCATCCCCTCCGTAACTCGAGCATATAACCCCGGTCCCCGCCACAACTCGAGAAAAACCATGAAACTTCCCCCTGGAAGTGAGATGAGGCCACATTCCCCTGCATTGCATGCAGAGCAATTCCGTGATCCCCATCAAGCATGTAAGGAGCCTCGACTTGCTTGACGGATCTCGAGAGCGTCCCCAGGAACACTGTCACACGTCTGGAGGGACCCTGAGGTCACCCCTGCAAGGTGAAGTAGCTCCATGTGCCCCAAATCAACTGGAGATGACGCCCGATTCCCGTGCATTGACTCCAGAGACATCCCCCGTTCCCCATCAAACACGATCAGTGGCCTGACTTAATTTAGACAAATCCAGAGATTCCCCGAGAACACCGTCCCAAGTCTAGAGGAACACCAAGATCAGCACAGCAACTAGATGAATGCTCCGTGCACCCCAAATAGTCTCGAGATGAGAGCTGATTCCCTGGCTTAGACACAAGACGTATACCAACTTTCCACAAGCCCCTCAAGAGGAGGCGTATCTCAGCAATAGGTGTGAGGGAGGGACACTGAGTGTGCTGCCACAAGTGGAATATACACTGAAAAGCCCTGACTCGAAACGAGGCTGGATTTCCTTGCAATGGCTTGAATACAGGCCCGTCTTTCATCTCACAAAGTGAAGGGATGTCTGAATCTCCTGTGGCATCCCTACAAAGACCGAGGTCCCCGCCTCATTTCGAAGGAATGCCTCACATGCCCCTGACACCTCGAGATGCACGCGGAGTTCAATGCTTCCAAAAGTGACAATGCCTGACTCCTCCTGAACATTGAGAGGAATCCCAATACTCCTGTTGCTGCTGGAAAGTGACCCTGGGTCTCCCGCCTCACCTCGAGAAGCATCACTTTTGCCTGCCAAGCCTCGCAGATATTCCTGAGGTGTCCCTCGTAACTAGACAGGAGTCCCGAAGTCACTGAACAAACACGCGTTTAGAAGGGCCATCCCCTCCGTAACTCGAGAATATAACCGAGGTCCCAGCCACAACTCGAGAAAAACCAAGAAACTTCACCCTGGAAGAGAGATGAGGCCCCATTCCACTGCATTGCATGCAGAGCAATTCCGTAATCCCCATCAAGCATGTAAGGAGCCTCGACTTGCTTGACGGAACTCGAGAGAGGCCCCAAGAAAAATGTCACACGTCTAGAGGGACCCTAAGGTCACCCCAGCAATGCGAAGGGGCTCCATGTGCCCCAAATCAACTCGAGATGACGCCCGATTCCCGTGTATTGACTCCAGAGCCATCACCCTTTCCCCATCAAACACGACCAGTGGCCTGACTTCATTTAGGCAACTCCTGAGATTCCCTGAGAACACCGTCCCAACGCTAGAGGAACAGCAAGTTCACCAGAGCAACTCGAGGTATGCTCCGTGTATCACAAATCATCTCGAAATGAGAGCTGATTCCCTGGCTTAGACGCAAGACATATGCCAAATTTCCACAAGCCCCTCAAGAGGTGGCTTCTCTCAGCAATAGGTGTGAGGGAGGGACCCTGAGTTGCTGCCTCAAGTGGAATATACACTGAGAAGCCCTGACTCGAAACCAGGACGGACACCCTTGCAGTGGATTGAATACAGGCCCGTCTTTCATCTCACAAGGTGAAGGGATGTCTGAATGCCCTGTGGAGTCCCTAGAGAAACCCCGAGGTCCCCGCCTCATTTCGACGGAATGCCTCACACGCCTCACACTTCGAGAGCTATGCGGAGTTCACTGCTTCCAAAAATGGCGATGCCTGACACCTCCTGAACATTTAGAGGGATCCCAATATTCCTGTTGCTACTGGAAAGGGACACTGGGTCTCCCACCTCACCTAGAGAAGCGTCCCTTTTGTCCTGCCAAGCCTCGCAGAGATTCCTGAGGTGTCCCTCGTAACTAGATAGTAGTCCCGACGTCGCTGAACCAACACGCGTTTTGAAGGGCCATCCCCTCCGTAACTCGAGAATATAAACCAGGTCCCCACCACAACTCGAGAAAAACCATGAAACTTCCCCCTGGAAACGAGATGAGGCCCCATTCCCCTGCATTGCATGCAGAGCAATTCCGTGATCCCCATCAAGCATGTAAGGAGCCTCTACATGCTTGACGGATCTCGAGAGAGTCCCCAAGAACAATGTCACACGTCTAGAGGGACCCTAAGGTCAACCCAGCAACGCGAAGGAGCCCCATGTGCCCCAAATCAACTGAAGATGACGCCCGATTCCCCCTGCATTGACTCCAGAGCCATCCCCCGTTCCCCATCAAACACGACCAGTGGCCTGACTTCCTTTAGGCAACTCCAGAGATTCCCCGAGAACACCATCCCAAGTCTAGAGAAACACCAAGTTCAGCATAGCAACTCGAGGAATGTTCCATATACCCCAAATCGTCTCGAGATGAGAGCTGATTCCCTGGCTTAGATGCAAGATGTATGCCAACTTTCCACAAGCCCATCAATGGAGGCTTCTCTCAGCAATAGGTGTGATGAAGGGACCCTGAGTGGCTGCCTCACGTGGAATATACCCTGAGAAGCCCTGACACGAAACCAGGCCGTATTTCCTTACAGTGGCTTGAATACAGAACCGTCTTTCATCTCACAACGTGAAGGGATGTCTGAATCCTCTGTGGAGTTCCTAAAGAAAGCCCGAAGTCCCTGCTTCCTTTCGACGGAATGCCTCACATGCATTTGACACCTCGAGAGGCACGCAGAGTTCACTTCTTTTTCAAAATTGACGTTTCCTGGCTCCTCCTGAAAATTGAGAGGAATCCCAATACTCCTGATGCTACTGGAACGGGACCCTGGGTCTCCCGGCTCAACTCGAGAAGCGTCCTTTTGCCCTGCCAAGCCTCGCAGAGATTCCTGAGATGTCCTCGTAACTAGACAGGAGTCCCGACGTCCCTGACCAAACACACATTTTGAAGGGCCATCTCCTCCGTAACTCGAGCATATACCCCAGGTAACCGCCACAACTCGAGAAAAACCTTGAAACTTCCCCCTGGAAGCGAGATGAGGCCCCATTCCCCTGCATTGCATGCAGAGCAATTCCGTGATCCCCATCAAGCATGTAAGGAGCCTCGACTTGCTTGACGGATCTCGAGAGCGTCCCCAGGAACACTGTCACACGTCTAGAGGGACCTTGAGGTCACCCCTGCAAAGCGAAAGAGCTCCATATGCCCCAAATCAACTGCAGATGACGCCCGATTCCCGTGCATTGACTCCAGAGCCAGCCCCCGTTCCCCATCGAACACGATCAGTGGCCTGACTTACTTTAGACAACTCCAGAGATTCCCCGAGAACACCGTCCCAAGTCTAGAGGAACACCAAGTTCAGCACAGCAACTAGATGAATGCTCCGTGTACCCCAAATAGTCTCGAGATGAGAGCTGATTCCCTGGCTTAAACACAAGACGTATGCCAACTTTCCACAAGCCCCTCAAGAGGAGGCTTGTCTCAGCAATAGGTGTGAGGGAGGGACACTGAGTGTGTTGCCACAAGTGGAATATACACTGAGAAGCCCTGACTCGAAACGAGGTTGGATTTCCTTGCAGTGGCTTGAATACAGGCCCGTCTTTCATCTCACAAAGTGAAGGGATGTCTGAATCCCCTGTGGCATCCCTACAAAGACCGAGGACCCCGCCTCATTTAGATGGAATGCCTCACATGCCTTTGATACCTCGAGAGGCACACGGAGTTCAATGCTTCCAAAAGAGACGATGCCTGACTCCTCCTCCTGAACATTGAGAGGAATCCCAATACTCCTGTTGCTACTGGAAAGTGACACTGGGTCTCCCGCCTCCCCTCGAGAAGCATCCCTTTTGCCCTGCCAAGCCTCGCAGAGATTCCTGAGGTGTCCCTCGTAACTAGACAGGAGTCCCGACGTCACTGAACAAACACGCGTTTTGAAGGGCCATCCCCACCGTAACTCGAGAATATACCCCAGGTCCCCGCCGCAACTCGAGAAAAACCATGAAACTTCCCCCTGTGAGGGAGATGAGGACCCATTCCCCTGCATTGCATGCAGAGAAATTCCGTGATCCACATCAAGCATGTAAGGAGCCTCGACTTGCTTGACGGATATCGAGAGAGTCCCCAAGAACACTGGCACACGTCTAGAGGACCCTGAGTTCACCCCTGCAGCGCGAAGGAGCTCCCTGTGCCCCAAATCAACTCGAGATGACGCCCGATTCCCCTGCATTGACTCCAGAGGCATCACCCGTTCCCCATCAAACACGACGACGACAGTGGCCTGACTTCATTTAGGCAACTCCTGAGTTTCCCCGAGAACACGGTGCCAAGTTTAGAGGAACACCAAGTTCAGCACAGCAAATCGAGTTATGCTCCGTGTACCCGAAATCGTCTCGAGATGAGAGCTCATTCCCTGGCTTAGATGCAAGTCATATGCCAACTTTCCACAAGTCCCTCAAAAGAGGCTTCTCTCAGCAATAGGTGTGAGGGAGGGACCCTGAGTGTGCTGCCTCAAGGGGAATATACACTGAGAAGCCCTGACTCGAAACGAGGCCGGATTTACTTGCAGTGGCTTGAATACAGGCCTGTCTTTCATCTCACAAGGTGAAGGGATGTCTGAATACTCTGTGGAGTCCCTAGAGAAAGCCCGAGTTCCCCGCCTCATTTCGACGGCATGCCTCACATGCCTTTGACACCTCGAGAGGGCACGCGGAGTTCACTGCTTTCAAAAGTGACGGTGCCTGGCTCCTCCTTAACATTGACAGGAATCCCAATACTCCTGTGGCTGCTGAAAAGGGACCCGGGGTCTCCGACTTCACCTAGAGAAGCGTCCCTTTTGCCCTGCCAAGCCTCGCAGAGATTCCTGAGGTGTCCCTCATAACTAAATAGGAGTCCGGACGTCGCTGAACAAACACGTGTTTTGAAGGGCCATCCCCTCCGTAACTCGAGAATATAACCCATGTCCCCGCCACAACTCGAGAAAAACCATGAAACTTCCCCCTGGAAGCGAGATGAGGCCCCATTCCCCTGCATTGCATGCAGAGCAATTCCGTGATCCCCATCAAGCATGTAAGGAGCCTTGACTTGATTGACAGACCTCGAGAGAGTCCCCAAGAACAATGTCACACGTCTAGAGGGACCCTGAGGTTACCCCAGCAGCGCAAAGGATCTCCTATGCCCCAAATCAATTCGAGATGACGCCCGATTCCCCTGCATTGACTCCAGAGACATCCCCCGTTCCCCATCAAACACGACTAGTGGCCTGACTTCATCATTTAGGCAACTACTGAGATTCCCCGAGAATACCGTCGCAAGTCTAGAGGAACAGCAAGTTTAGCACAGCAACTCGAGATATGCCCCGTGTACCCCAAATGGTCTCGAGATGAGAGCTGATTCCCTGGCTTCGACGCAAGACATATGCCAACTTTCCACAAGCCCCTCAATAGGAGGCTTCTCTCAGCAATAGGTGTGAGGGAGGGACCCTGAGTGTGCTGCCTATAGTGGAATATACACTTAGAAGCCCTGACTCGAAACCAGGCCGGATTTCCTTGCAGTGGCTTGAATACAGGCCCGTCTTTCATCTCACAAGGTGAAGGGATATCTGAATCCCCTGTGGAATCCCTAGAGAATTCCCGAGTTCCCCGACTCAT
Organism: Odocoileus hemionus; assembly: GCA_020976825.1. NCBI lineage: Eukaryota > Metazoa > Chordata > Mammalia > Artiodactyla > Cervidae > Odocoileus > Odocoileus hemionus. The sequence continues at coordinate 6,055 of JAJLRB010002143.1, forward strand.
TTCGACGGAATGCCTCACATGCCTTTGAGACCTCGAGAGGCACGCGGAGTTCACTGCTTCCAAAAGTGACGATACCTGACTCCTCCTGAACATTGAGATGGATCCCAATACTCCTGTTGCTACTGGAAAGGGACCCTGGGTCTCCCGCTTCACCTCAAGAAGCGTCCCTTTTGCCCTGCCAATCCTCGCAGAGATTCCTGAGGTGTCCCTCCAAACTAGAGAATAGTCCTGACGTCTCTGAACAAACACGCGTTTTGAAGGGCCACCCCCGCCATAACTCGAGAATATTCCCCAGGTCCCCGCCCCAACTCGAGAAAAAAACATGAAACTTCCCCCTGGAAGCGAGATGAGGCCCATTCCCCTGCATTGCATGCAGAGCAATTCCGTGATCCCCATCAAGCATGTAAGGAGCCTCGACTTCTTTGATGGATCTCGAGAGAGTCCTTAAGAACACTTTCACACGTCTAGAGGGATACTTTGGACATGCTAGCAACGCGAAGGAGCTCCATGTGCCCCAAATCAACTCGAGATGACGCCCGATTCCACTGCATTGAATCCAGAGCCATCCCCCATTCCCCATCAAATACGTCCACTGGCCTGACTTCCTTTAGGCAACTTCAGAGATTCCCCGAGAACACCATCCGAAGTCTAGAGGAACAGCAAGTTCAGCACAGCAACTCGATGAATGCTCCGTGTACCCAAAATAGCCTCGAGATGAGAGCTGATTCCCTGGCTTCGAGGCAAGACGTATGCCAACTTTCCACAAGCCCCTCAATGGAGGCTTCTCTCAGCAATAGGTGTGACGGAGGGACCCTGGTTGCTGCTGCCTCAAGTGGTATATACCCTGAGAAGCCCTGACTCGAAACCAGGCCGCATTTCCTTACAGTGGCTTGAATACAGGCCCGTCTTTCATCTCACAACGTGAAGGGATGTCTGATTCCCCTGTGGAGTTCCTAAGGAAAGCCTGAGGTCCCCGTCTCATTTCGACGGAATTCCTCACATGCCTTTAACACCTCGAGAGTCACGCAGAGTTCACTGCTTTCAAAAGTGACGTTTCCTGGCTTCTCCTGAAAATTGAGAGGAATCCCAATACTCCTGATGCTACTGGAACGGGAACATGGGTCTCCCGCCTCACCTAGAGAAGCGTACTTTTGCCCTGCCAAGCCTCGCAGAGATTCCTGAGATGTCCCTCGTAACTAGACAGGAGTCCCGACGTCCCTGACCAAACACGCGTTTTGAAGGGCCATCCCCTCCGTAACTCGAGCATATAACCCCGGTCCCCGCCACAACTCGAGAAAAACCATGAAACTTCCCCCTGGAAGTGAGATGAGGCCACATTCCCCTGCATTGCATGCAGAGCAATTCCGTGATCCCCATCAAGCATGTAAGGAGCCTCGACTTGCTTGACGGATCTCGAGAGCGTCCCCAGGAACACTGTCACACGTCTGGAGGGACCCTGAGGTCACCCCTGCAAGGTGAAGTAGCTCCATGTGCCCCAAATCAACTGGAGATGACGCCCGATTCCCGTGCATTGACTCCAGAGACATCCCCCGTTCCCCATCAAACACGATCAGTGGCCTGACTTAATTTAGACAAATCCAGAGATTCCCCGAGAACACCGTCCCAAGTCTAGAGGAACACCAAGATCAGCACAGCAACTAGATGAATGCTCCGTGCACCCCAAATAGTCTCGAGATGAGAGCTGATTCCCTGGCTTAGACACAAGACGTATACCAACTTTCCACAAGCCCCTCAAGAGGAGGCGTATCTCAGCAATAGGTGTGAGGGAGGGACACTGAGTGTGCTGCCACAAGTGGAATATACACTGAAAAGCCCTGACTCGAAACGAGGCTGGATTTCCTTGCAATGGCTTGAATACAGGCCCGTCTTTCATCTCACAAAGTGAAGGGATGTCTGAATCTCCTGTGGCATCCCTACAAAGACCGAGGTCCCCGCCTCATTTCGAAGGAATGCCTCACATGCCCTTGACACCTCGAGATGCACGCGGAGTTCAATGCTTCCAAAAGTGACAATGCCTGACTCCTCCTGAACATTGAGAGGAATCCCAATACTCCTGTTGCTGCTGGAAAGTGACCCTGGGTCTCCCGCCTCACCTCGAGAAGCATCACTTTTTTCCTGCCAAGCCTCGCAGATATTCCTGAGGTGTCCCTCGTAACTAGACAGGAGTCCCGAAGTCACTGAACAAACACGCGTTTTGAAGGGCCATCCCCTCCGTAACTCGAGAATATAACCGAGGTCCCAGCCACCACACTCGAGAAAAACCAAGAAACTTCACCCTGGAAGAGAGATGAGGCCCCATTCCACTGCATTGCATGCAGAGCAATTCCGTAATCCCCATCAAGCATGTAAGGAGCCTCGACTTGCTTGACGGAACTCGAGAGAGGCCCCAAGAAAAATGTCACACGTCTAGAGGGACCCTAAGGTCACCCCAGCAATGCGAAGGGGCTCCATGTGCCCCAAATCAACTCGAGATGACGCCCGATTCCCGTGTATTGACTCCAGAGCCATCACCCTTTCCCCATCAAACACGACCAGTGGCCTGACTTCATTTAGGCAACTCCTGAGATTCCCTGAGAACACCGTCCCAACGCTAGAGGAACAGCAAGTTCACCAGAGCAACTCGAGGTATGCTCCGTGTATCACAAATCATCTCGAAATGAGAGCTGATTCCCTGGCTTAGACGCAAGACATATGCCAAATTTCCACAAGCCCCTCAAGAGGTGGCTTCTCTCAGCAATAGGTGTGAGGGAGGGACCCTGAGTTGCTGCCTCAAGTGGAATATACACTGAGAAGCCCTGACTCGAAACCAGGACGGACACCCTTGCAGTGGATTGAATACAGGCCCGTCTTTCATCTCACAAGGTGAAGGGATGTCTGAATGCCCTGTGGAGTCCCTAGAGAAACCCCGAGGTCCCCGCCTCATTTCGACGGAATGCCTCACACGCCTCACACTTCGAGAGCTATGCGGAGTTCACTGCTTCCAAAAATGGCGATGCCTGACACCTCCTGAACATTTAGAGGGATCCCAATATTCCTGTTGCTACTGGAAAGGGACACTGGGTCTCCCACCTCACCTAGAGAAGCGTCCCTTTTGTCCTGCCAAGCCTCGCAGAGAGAGATTCCTGAGGTGTCCCTCGTAACTAGATAGTAGTCCCGACGTCGCTGAACCAACACGCGTTTTGAAGGGCCATCCCCTCCGTAACTCGAGAATATAAACCAGGTCCCCACCACAACTCGAGAAAAACCATGAAACTTCCCCCTGGAAACGAGATGAGGCCCCATTCCCCTGCATTGCATGCAGAGCAATTCCGTGATCCCCATCAAGCATGTAAGGAGCCTCTACATGCTTGACGGATCTCGAGAGAGTCCCCAAGAACAATGTCACACGTCTAGAGGGACCCTAAGGTCAACCCAGCAACGCGAAGGAGCCCCATGTGCCCCAAATCAACTGAAGATGACGCCCGATTCCCCTGCATTGACTCCAGAGCCATCCCCCGTTCCCCATCAAACACGACCAGTGGCCTGACTTCCTTTAGGCAACTCCAGAGATTCCCCGAGAACACCATCCCAAGTCTAGAGAAACACCAAGTTCAGCATAGCAACTCGAGGAATGTTCCATTACCCCAAATCGTCTCGAGATGAGAGCTGATTCCCTGGCTTAGATGCAAGATGTATGCCAACTTTCCACAAGCCCATCAATGGAGGCTTCTCTCAGCAATAGGTGTGATGAAGGGACCCTGAGTGGCTGCCTCACGTGGAATATACCCTGAGAAGCCCTGACACGAAACCAGGCCGTATTTCCTTACAGTGGCTTGAATACAGAACCGTCTTTCATCTCACAACGTGAAGGGATGTCTGAATCCTCTGTGGAGTTCCTAAAGAAAGCCCGAAGTCCCTGCTTCCTTTCGACGGAATGCCTCACATG